>OX579636.1:27212498-27242535 GCA_951230915.1 Antitrichia curtipendula | reverse complement strand
ATATATATATATATATATATATATATTACTTAAGAAAACTAGTTTCAAATTTTTGTTTTGAAAAAAAGTGATTTTTTAGAATCTGCCCAAACTGCCTGGCCGGTAAAAAAAAGTAACAAATTTGGCCATAACTTTTGGCTTGTATTTCCAAATGTCATGTGATTTAGTGCATATAAAAGATATTTCTTGTCCCCACATTCTATTAAAATTTTAGTCTAAAATATGCAAGCTTCTAGTCATAGGTCCCTGCCCAAAATTGCTATGTTGCTAAAAATAGCAAGCTAGTCCTTTAGGGATTAAATACACTCCTATTGATAGAGATATTTACAAGATAGTTTTAATGGAGATTTTGAAGTGCTCAATAAGAAATATGTTATTAAAATTGCCACTTGATCAATGGCACTTGAATTGATTGTTGTTGGTTTCATGGTGTATACCCTATACATGTATATAGTAGAAGACAAGAAAAAATTGTGAAGAAAGGCGAGGACAAAAAAAATTAGACACTTAAATTTTATATACAAGATAGCTCCACTTAAAAAACAAACTTAAATGAATTTACAAAAAAACATGGGATATTATAAATATGCCCCTCATAGCTTTTCATGTAAAAATATGATCATTTTAAATAGAATAATTAAGGTAAATAGCCCCACATCAAATATCCTTTTAATTCAAGTGTATGCCTTAAATTACAAGGAGTGATCTCCTTGACCATAAATCATTATAAATATGATGTTCAAGAACAAATTTGTGTTCAACCTATTTTCTAGAAACATATATCAAGCCTCAAGGTTTGCACATTCTATTGTGAAAATCAAAAGGGTGAATCATAGTCAAACAAACTCTTGTCAAGTTATTTACTAATATATTTATGTAGTTGATGGATTTTGAGAACAAACAAAGTTAGCAATAGTTTACTTTGAGAAAGATGTTCAATATACTAAGTTCCATTTTCACTTCCTTTTGAAATATTGCAACAATAACCATCCATACTCTAGATTTGTGCTCATTGCATTTTTTATAAGCATTGTTTTAAAATCCAACAATTATATGTTTACAATTATCAAGATATGTTCACACCCTCCTTCTTATTGGAGATATAGTAGAATACTATAAAAAAACATCTAGACTGGAAAATATATTGGTTGCCTTGAAGCTTTGTTTCGACTCACTAAAACAAGTAGTGTAGCCCTAATCCATGTGTATGCCATTTGTCAGCTAGATGATCATAGGTATTTCAATTTTTCAATTTTTAGAAGCTATAAACTTTCATAAGTGTTTCGTATCTATTTTTATGAGCATATTTATGGTGTTTTTCATATATTAGTTATGGACAATGTGTTGCCTATCAAGTGAAAATAAATACCAGTTTGTCAAATGTTTGATTAAGGAGTCCTTATGTACAAAGTAATTAGGCCATGAATAGGTAGTGCCACTGGAATGTGCATAAATCCTTGACATTGGAACAGTAAAATTGGATGCTCAAAAATTAATATTTGACAAAAATATGATGGAAGAATGCATCTACAATGTTGCTAGTCAAAAGTGATATTGATTCTCCAACTGCATTCACATCTTGTAATTATAGTTCATTAAAGACCAAAGCCAAAGACATAGCATTTTACTTGCCTTAAGTTGTGGATTTTGCTCAAACCAAAATGAAATTGTTGTAGAAACCTAAGTAACAAAAGACATGAAACTAAAACATCAATTGCCCTAATCTTGATGTACTATTCAAATTTAAAACGCAATATAGATGCACTTCTTTAGACTTTGTTCCTTGAAACATTTAGAATCTAACAACCTTAACATTCTAAAAACTTTGATATTTCTTGCTCATGGTGAATACAGATACAAAATCCGAGATAAAATCTAGAGCCAGCTAATCTTGGTGTATATATGATACACTTTCCAAGAGACTAATTGACATTCAATTCCCAACTATTCACTTTGTTACCAATGCAAAAGGACACAAGAACAAACATTGAGATTAAATCATCAGTCCAACAATTCAGAACCTACACATGTAATTGTAAGAAACCAATTGATCCCAATTCATAATCTTTTTGTAATTATCATAGTACTTGGAGCTCATATCTAATTGCTTATAATAAGAGAATTATTAGAAGTAGTGGTACAAGGCTATATACACTTAGCTAGAACTAGAGGATCTAGTCACATAATTAAAGTAACATCTCATCAAACCTAATTCATCAAAGCTTGGACTCAGAGGATTTTTAATGTTTTTAAGTGTTGTATGTGTAGTTACAATTTAGGAATATAGTGTTTGATTCAGAATCAACAGAAGGGCAGTGCAAAGTAATCAAACATATCTTGCAATCAAATGAGAATATTCAGTTTATTCATAACAAAATAAATCACGGAGTGACAATCATTGCATTATTGGCACTCTCAAATCAACAACAGATAATGTGATATTAAGATGGTGGTTACATATGTGTGAACATTTCTCAATATAATAGATATAATAAAGTCTTTAAGAAAATGCATTTGAATATTTGATGCAATATAATGATCAATTATTATTTGATTAAATGTTTAATGTATAATATTCATATATGAATGAGAGGTTGTATTTTAATTTTCTATTTTTTATATAATATACACTTGTTTTTTATTCAACACATTTGGTGTAGTTTTGACACCATGAATTTATACAAAGTTAATAAAGATGACACCTAGGGAATGATCCCATAATGGGTTTTTTCAATTTGCAAGATTTTGACTTAAACGCATGTCTTACATGACAGTAATGGAGTGATTAGTGGCTTCATTAGGAACTTCCAACTTTTCAGTGTGAATTCATTGTAAGAATTTACTTTTTAAGCATCCCATGTTAGAAAACACTAGGACTACTTTAGGTGAGCAAAATGAGCATGAGGGATTTAGATTTTGTTGGTTCTAAGATAGTCTACAAACTCTTTTGAGCCAAGATGCATTGGACACTTCAAAAATTCATAGCAAATTCATACTTTGTCAAAAAAAAATACATAATGTCAATTGCTCTCATTGTTTCTCACACTTATACTACTGTGGGAAAAAAATTTAAAAAATTCAGCAACCACATGACTCCTAAAGGTCTATTCCCACCTAGCGTTTGCAAACTGCAGGTGTTAAAAGATAAAACCTGCGTATAAGAAGGAAATAATCTTTTTTATTGGGAGTTCAGGTTTGGAAGAGCTGTAATTGTTTTTTACTTAGGTGCAGTTTTCACAGGGCTCGTAAGTTACTTTTTTCAGCTGTTCTGAGGGCCGGGGTGGATTGACCCCCTCGCTCGGACCCCCTATTTTTTGCACATGATTTTTTTTGCAAATTTTGAATTCATATTTGCGATCAGAGATCCCAAATTTAGTAAATGAAGTCAAGAATATACCTTGAAACGGCCCAAAATAGAGGGCTTTTTTTTACATGCACTCGTGGTAAGGCCGAGCAAGGGGGTCAATCCACCCCAATCTTCTGAAGGACCTCAATCCCCTTGCACATCCAATTACCATAGCTGGAGGTCACACTTGACAAAAATTAATCAAAATTTCAGACTCTGAAATCTTGAAAATTAACAAGTAGCCTCAACAATTCGAAGGAAAATTGATTTTAAAGAAAATTCAAGTATTAGAAATGATTTCTACACAATTCAATGCCAATCCATATCCACTAAACAATAGGTGGAGAGATCATTTTTATAATGAAATTTATTGTCCATCATGAAATCCTCAAAAGGTATGGGACAATTTGAACATGAGAGCTTGACTATTCATTGTCAAAACGTAGGAATTGTGTTTAATGTAGAACTTCAGACTTCATTTACGCATAGTAGAATAACTTTCTCCAAGAAACTTTGAACTAAGAAAAGTTTGTAAATCAATCTATCTTCATCTCCAAAAATTCTTTTGAGATTTAGAGCCTCCATTCAAAAGTTAGGGACAAAATTTAGAGAGGATGTTTGAAAATGTCAAAAAAAATGTCCCTCCCAATCCCTCTCCGAATTTTGTTCATAACTTTTTATTGGAGGCTCTAAATGTCAAACGGATTTCTGGAGATAAAAGTTAGCTTGATTTACAAACTTTTCTTAGTTCAAAGTTTATTAAAAAAAATTATTCTACTATGAGAAAATGAGGTCTGAAGTTCTCATTTTAACACAATTCCTGCTTTTAACTAAACTAGGTATGGGCAGTTGAGCTTCTACTAATCCTAATTTACATGTCCCACATGGGTTGTTCTACCTCCTATCACCCTACTTGTGTAAATAGATAGAGAGGGAGTGGGAGGGACACACATATACACTCTTATCAATGGTGACTTACAAATTAGTTTGAGGTGGTTGTTGAAAAACTTCAGTATACTTGAATTTCTCACGTCAAATCCCACTAATTTCTGCATTCAGCAACTGTTGCTCTTATGTAGTAATAGACCGTCCAGAGCTCCATTACATAAGAGCGATTGGGAAATGGTGAAATCTGCATTTTCAAAAGATAGCCAAGCACTTATTATGCATTACTTTTGCAATGGTGGACCACCAAAAAAAAAATGATTAATGACTGTAGGAGCGTTGTCAAGTCCATGCAACCTTGGCTGCCATGTAGGTTCGGTGGATAGCTAAGTACTCAGGTGGGAATGCACTACCATTTACAGCTCTTTTAATACCTTAACATCGTCCCCCTAAGGCCAGGTGGGAACTGACCTTATTTGTGGTCAGACTTCTAATTCTGACCACAATGGGCTGTTTTACCTTAGATGGATCAGTCAGGCCTTGTGCGATCCGACTCCGCCTTGGCTGACCCTGGCTGGTAGGTCCCGACACTGGGGACCACGAGTCCATGGTCCAAGAGCTTGGGCCGCTTGGGGCCAACTTTGATCCATCGTCGTCTTCACTCGTCGCTTGCCTCACTCGTGCAGCACTCCAATCCTCGCAAATCCTTCTCGCAATTTCTCAATTCTTCAATTGCTGTTGAGTAATTAGCTTAGCAGAGCCCTCCTCCGCAGCTATGGCATCAGAAGTCGGGGAGAGTTTCAGCAGCCTCCAGCCCAGCCGAACGGGGTAATCTCTTGCCTCTTCTCTTCTGGATCAGTTCGAATTGCGTGATCAGGATCGGTGACATTCTGGATTTTTTAGATAATCGAGATGAATTTGGATTGAAAAACGTGAGAGCGATTAACCTACAGCATTTCTAGAGCTCAATCCATGCTCGTCGAATGTGTCCGTGGTTGTCGGTATATGGGAATTGAACGACTCTGTTTTTAGAGCCTCAATTCGTGCCTTCTACCTTTTTGATGGTAGAGCGAGCTCAATGATGGATCCCGAGTTGGAATTTCGTGATAGTGTACGGTTTTGAACTCGAATTCCCAGATCCTTGTGGTCGTGTATCAAGGTAGGGACACCTTAATCGCCACTCGTAGCTAGATTCTGCTGTCAGATTGATCGGATTTGTACATTTTCTTGTTCGCAAGAGAGGAAGGATTTTGACGCACGAAAGAATGCGTTATTTGGATACAGTAGGCGAAAGTTATGAAAGTCCAAAGTTTGAAATGATAGATGACCTAAAGTGACACTTGAACAGATGTTTGGTTGGTTTAGCGTTCTATTATTTAATATGTAAGCATTGTCTTAGAGTAGTGATTTGGAGTCAGTGGCGATACGGAGTGTGCTTATATTACTATCAAGCAGCTCTTCATTTGGACCAGGCTTACAGCTTCTTTTCACGTGGCGATGAATCTTGTGCTTGCGGCTTTGGGCCATTTGTATATTTCTGCTTCGGGTTGTGACATTTTTTTCGGTGCTTTCTTGGTACAGGGCTGGTGATAAATCAAGACCAGTTGCAAATGGGGAATCAAAAATCAGCGTTCCAGTGCTTGGTCTTCAAGAGGTGAGATGAACTACCCTTCTCTGCCAGCCTTCTCCGTTTAAACTTCTTGAAATGCTGGTGTGCTGATGTGAGTGGCAATTCGTGCATAACGCTCTTGGAAGGAGCTCATACCATCTGCTAATGCAAGGAAGAATCAGGGTATCCAAGATGCTATGGTTTCTGATGACAACTCCTTTTTTTGACACATCTTCTGACATCGAAGTGAGTTCAAATTTTGTGGAGAGGAGGTCCTTGACATCCATCACTTGGAAAGCTCCTTGACAATGGGTCCACTCGTATGTGGTGTGGTAGATCATGTCGAAGTTGCAGAAAGAGGCCAGCGATGTCAGATTCAAGAGTTTCCGTTCCATGTACTCAAGTATTGTGGGAGCCATTACAACCGATGTTGCAGCCATGGTTGTACCGCTCGATGACCACATGGTGCACCGTGGCCACTCCGTTTTCGATACCGGCATTCTTCTAAACGGGTGAACTCATCACAATACTTGCCATTTTGATTTTGAATCAGTTGCAGGATTCTCCAATCTTTATCTTTCAGGCTGGATGTGCCGGTCTAAGGTTTGCGTCTCCATCACTGAAGTTCCTACATCAGTTTTCTTCTCAGTGCTTTCACAACTAGAAGATGAGTCGATACTAAAATACATTCTTTCAGTGTAAAATCAGTGTAAAATTAGTAAAGTAGAATAAGGTAATTACAGTGAAATTTAGAGTGAAATTACACTGATTCAGTAAAACAAGGGGGGGTTGGTAGTTGTGACCATGTTGTAGTTAACAAAGTACTGAAACTGTTGAAGAACTAATAATTATTATTGGAGAGGGACTTTGCCGATACCATTTGCGATTCTATATTGATCAAATTTTGAATCTGGGCGCAGGTATATCTACGAACTCGATGCGCATCTGGACCGCTTTCTTAGGTCAGCAGCATTAGCCAAGATCACACCACCTTTTGATCGAGCAACCATGCGAGAGATTTTAGTGCAGACGGTGGCAGCAGGGAAATGCCAGAATGGGATACTCCGGTACTGGCTGTCAGTCGGTCGGGGAAATTTCGATCTGTCTTCAAAGGATTGCACCAAGGCGTCTCTTTATGCCTGTCTGGTGGAAGAAAATATTATTGACCTTGCAGCACCTGCTGGTGTAAAGGTATGCAATTGCACATTCTGTATTTCGTCCAGGGGGAGATTTCTTTGAAAGTGGAAACTTCGCATTTTCATCCTTGCAAGCAGACCCAAACCTATTATGAGCGTCTAGAACCAATCCTTAGCCTTACTCCAATGTGTCATGTTTTGAGTAAGCTTCTGTTTCGTCCCTACCTAGTAACAAAAGCGGGTGTCTAGCGCATTTTCTATATGGAAAATGGTTCCTATTGTTCATTGTTTGTATTTGTACTGAAAAAGTACATTATTTTCATTTGCTAATATGGAAAAAAAATAGCGTCAAATGTCATTGAAAATTGGAACTCTCTTAAAAACCTCCAGGAATGAGCGTTTTTCTCCTAAGATTTCTCTTGATCGTGCTGATGGTCATGTTTTTTTTTGTATTTGTATGCGTTTAAATCTCAGAGGTATTACAATTGATGTCAATCACGCTCCTAGATGCGGAAATTAGCCTGACTGCTATCGTTATGATGGGTGAGTGGAGGGAGGGGCTAGGCTGGACAAAATCTCAACATTACAGGTGCACAGCAACGTGCACTGCACACTGCAAAGTACAATTGTGTGCAGGGCATTTTGCCGTGTGTCCCTTGTTGTGGGATTTTAACCTTGTTGAATCATATTAGTCCAGCAGTCTGGAAGCTCGAACCTCACCTGAGTCCTCTTGTGTGCATCTGCCAGGCCCTTCCTTTACCTGCTCCCCTTGTGGGAATTTGCCCAAGTTGTTGGATCATATTCGTTAGTCTAGCGGATTGAAAACGCCAAACCTCAACGGAGTCCCCTGCATGTGCAGGTGATCACGTCCACCGTCCCCATCAAGGACCCCTTCTTTGCCACCATCAAATCCACGAACTACCTCCCGAATGCATTGGTGGCGACCGAGGCCGAGGAGCAGGGCGCTTCGGTGGGCATTTGGCTGGACGAGGAGGGCCACCTCGCGGAGGGCCAGAACATGAACGTGGGCTTCCTCACAACCGAGGGGGAGTTGCTGCTCCCTCCGTTCGACCGGATTCTGTCCGGGTGCACGGCGCGGCGACTGCTGGAGCTGGCGTCGAAGCTCGTGAAGGAGAACGCCATAGCCGGGCTCACGGGCGTGCGAATGGCCACCATCTCCATCGCAGAAGGGAGGAAGGCAGCCGAAATGATGCTCATCATGAGCGGCTACTTGATCGTGCCGGTGGTGGAGTGGGATGGCAAACCGGTGGGCAACGGTAAGTTCCTGCCGGAGACCTTCCTGATTTGGGCGGAGTCTGTGCATTGCTGGGGCATCTATGGGACAATCACGTGACATGGGCTATGGAATGGCACGGCTACCAATAATCCTTTGCAAGTTAGTGCTTGTTGAGCATGGGTTGTGGCATGTACCAGATGAGCATGTGGTCTATGTAATGGCAATCAAGGACATGTTTCTCATTATAAAAATGAAATCCAAGTTAGTACATGCTGAGCATTGATGAACACATGGACTCTCTAATGGCAATCAAGGACATGGTTATCATGTTTCATGTGCAAGCTAGTGCTTGTTGAGCATTGTTGTGACATTATGGGAGATGCGGCAAGCATTCCATGAAGCCACACCATGTACATCGCCCATGATGTCACAACAATGCTTAACAAGCATTCCCAGAAGTACATTATTGGCAAGACCTGCGAAGGTCGATTTTGTAAGAAGGTTGCTAAGAGGTGTCGTGACCATATGTGTTGAAGTTTTGCTTGGTTCATTGTTTTTTGCAGGAAAACCAGGTCTGGTGTCACTGGCTTTACTTCGATGCATGCAACAAGATATGTTGGCAGCCCCGTCCACTCTGCTAACATATGTGCCATTGGCATAGGAAATGGCTTGATTGAGCTTGGTAGATACCACATTTTGAGAGCCATTTACTGCTTAATGGTTAACTGCTTAATGGTTAACTGCTTAATGATTTTGTTGGCTACATGTGAGGAAGTTTGACCAGGTACCTGGTTTGAAAAAAGCAAGCAAGACAAGCCTCTTACAGTACATCTGCTTGTTTATGAGATGTTGAATTTTACAGTGCATGAAATTCAACATCTAGAAGAAGAAATAACTCTGGTTTTTGACCAGTTGAAGAGTTTGTTTGGGGTAGTAAGTATGAACTACACCACAGGGATTGACAAACCATTTCTATAGACATCAAATTAATTTTACTTCTTGTAAGTTGAAAATTGCTTATATGATATCTCACTTGATTTTATTTGCTTTTGTGATTGGTCAACTCATGTAAAAGAATATCAAAATTCTGGTAGGGTTCCAGTTCTATGAAGCGATTTGAAATGATTGTTATGTGACATTAAATTTGAGTTTAGCAGCTTGAGAAGTTTCCACAGGGCCTTTTTAGTCTTTTGGGGTTGATGCTCAATGTAGAAGATGAAGACACAGCTTTGCATAAGTAAACTATATATAAGGTAGGAGGCTCTGAAATGGAACACGCATTAAGAACAAACCCTATAAATGGCTGTAAATTGGACATGAGTTGGTTTTGAAATTGACATGTACAGTCATTGAATGAATCCAGGAAAAAAGCATTATCAATTGCAAGAGCCAATCATTTGCTTTGCTTTCCCCATCTTTCTGTAGAATTGCAAGTGAACCGTTTATAGAAGACCTAGGGTCATAAATAGGGACCTACGACCCAACTCGTTTGAAAATTCATAAGTAATTCAAAAATGCTTGAAAAAATACAAAACCATTTGGGTTAGATTCCCCATCTATTTCTCTTTGTCTGAAAAATGAGCTAAGATTATTCCCGTCCAATGAAATACACGAAAAAGGCAGACCAGCCCTTAGATGTGCCATTTCTGAGCCTCCTACCTTAGTTGCAATAAACTGTGTTTCCTGAAATTTCATGGGTAAGCAGGAATTTTCTGTTGCTGCTTGTTAGTTGCATACACAACCTTTTATTAGCCCAGGCTACTTGAGTTCTTAATTCCCTGTTCAACCATGATGAATGTTGGAATAAACTGAATTCTTCTTCTTTTTCTTTCGGAAACGGCAAATTACTACATTTGTCAATCATTCCACTATAACCCTGAAAGAATGCGGTCATGTTATTGATTCCTAGATGAATAGGGGCATTCTTTGTTTCTATAGTTCCTAAAAGTTTCACGGCAATTTTTTGTCCTAAGTGTATTTGTTAGGTTAATCTTGAAAGGCCGAGATCTATCATTGAGGTAGTCAATCAAAATATGATTCAAATTTGGATGGATTGGTGCATTATAAGAACCTCGACATTCATTCATCAAACACTTAATGTCCCCCGCGGTGGTAGAGGTTTAAAACCTAAATTGTTTAGATTGTCACTTGTGTCTACTTCTACATCTACGTGAGTTGAATCAAATCTTTTAAGAATCTTCAAGAGTGGTCATGTGATATATCATGAAAGAGTAGAAATGATATCCTACTTGTTTACACAATCAATGTATGTTTTAGAAGTTATTATACTTGACTATGAGCTTCCAACAAAGACTAGGTATATTTTATCATCGATTTATTGTTCATCCCAAGAAAAAAAAAATGCACTGTAAAAAAGACTTTGTTCTCCAAAACAATTAGAAAGAAGAGTGTATTAGAGGTACTTCTACTAAGAGCTTACTCAATGGGACCACTCTTGATAGACAGCAACAATGAACAAACGATGGAGTCCCTTTCAATGAGTTATGGCCATATTATTTATTATATTGGATATTTTTTGCAGATTTTGAGACAAAATGCTAGTCATTGAAAAACTCATTTAAAAAAATAGTAATTGAAACCCAAAATAAATAATGCTAAAATAGTGATTCAACAATGATTAAATTCTAAAAGTTGGTGTTGTTATCTATTTATAAAAAAAATACGAGTAAAGAGATAAAGCGATTTATCCTTGAGTCGAAGATTAAAAATGAGACTGCAAAAAGTCTCAATATAACAAATATGACCTTAGTTGACTTTGAAGCCCCAATACAACTTTAGTATATCAAACATTTATTTGAATGAAAGTTTGTACGCTTGCCACATTCTCTCTCCGAAGGCCATCACTTTGAGGCGATTTGAAGAGGTTGCCACAACGCTCATCACTTGCAAAGATTCTTGCAATACTTTTTTGCAATTATTGTGCCCCTCGTAACTAGCTTTATAGCATTTTTGTTGACCTTAAAACCTTTTGCTTGTGAAAAAGTTATTTTAAGTTTCATTGTCACAACTCAATACATGGGGTTGAAGGGGAAAAGCCAAAAAAAGGGGTTGTGAGTGTGCCCACACCTCTTTCACAAAAATGCCAGTGTCAGGTTGTTGAGGATGCTCTCTCACACAATGCCTTCAGTTAACTCCGTTTGTGACAAGCATGTGCAACTGCTTTGTACACAAGACTACAAGAAGATAAAGTTGATTCCGAGTTTCTGTGCCTTGAGAGTTCGTACTCTCAAGTTCGGCGCAAACAAAGAAGTTGCGTCAGTTTCACTTCCTGTGACTGTGAGCTTTTATGATCACGGCAAAGCACAAGCGAACTTTAACTCTCCACTTCTGTCAATGATGGACTACAAGCACCTCCGTGAAGGTCAGATGCGACATAAATTATGTCGTCTTTGGAAAATAATTTTTTAAATAAAAAAAAGTGCCTTGTGGCATCCAGTGATTGGTGCAAGGTGAAGTGGAAATTACATTTCGGCACCTCGCAGTTGAATTTGACCTTCACATACGGTCATGAGATGGCGGCACACGGCTATTCCGTTGGTCCAAGGATTTTTTTTTTTTCATTTATTGAAGGTAGTGCAAAAAAAAAGCGATATTCGTTGAAATAGTGCAATTGTTTATGCAACATTTTAAAAATATGGATGAAATTTAAATTATTCATCCCAAATAGTGTGCATGCATCCAAAACAGAGTGACATATTGTCCTTAAAATATCAGGCAATATATTGTTCCATTTCTTGTGGAAACTAACTTTAAGCACAGTTAGTGTTAGCATACATGATTTGGTATGCTGTGAACTCGTACTAAGTGACTCTAAAATTTAGAATTTGTGAATGCAAGTAGAAAAATGACAAATTGTTATCTTGTATTGTATACGTTTTTAACTAAGGTCAATTCATGCCATGTAACTATTTGTGCCACTCTATAGAAGGCTTCATTATGATCATGCCAAAAGTTGAAATGCACCTTTTTTGATTGTAGATGAGCTTTTGAACAATTGTTGGAATGTGGAAGTGGCATTATTAGGGTGTACAAGCAATTGTTGTTGTTGATAAAAAAACATCTCAATCACAAAAATAAGTGGTATCTATTTACAAAGGTGCATGGTGTGGTTTGTATAGTAGAATGCCTCTCATGAACCATTTCTCTAGACAAAACAATATCCATAGCATTGAAGAACTAACCAATGAGACAGTCGCCTAGTTAATCATTGTGTCCTACTTTGAATATGGTGACGGCACATTTGGCCTAAGGATATTATCCAAAACCAAGCAATTGGAAGCTTGAAGAGGTTAACCTATCTAAAAGACCAAGACACATTTTGGGCAAAATTTGTGAAAAACTGCCACTTTTTAGGATAATGAGAAAAAAATGGGATAAGAAAAAGATTTTTTCCAAAATACAACTATATAGTTTTGTATTAGACTACTATAGGAATGTGTGGAAAGAATTTCAAAAACTTTGACTATTCAAATCAAAAGATTATAATGTTTGAAGTTAGAATAAAAAGGGCTTTTTTCAACCTTGCTTGACAAGGCTAGCAAACTTTAACTCTTCCTAGAGTGAGATTTTTACACTATACATGGTTACCGGTTTTTACATTTGCATCTTGTATCATGTAAGTTACAACCCGCCAAATTTCAGAAGTAAAAGAGGAGTTTTGCAAAAGCTTCTCAAAGTCGCTCGAGCTGCCAAAAGAGTTTAGAGCAAAATAACTTTTGATCCTAGCACCCAATCAGAAGAAAAATTATATTTCCACTAAGGGGGTACATGTTCACACCTTCTGTCAAAATTTTATAAACATCTTACCAAAATTGACTTTATAGGAACCTATCTAGATTTTTAATTGTCCGTCCAATGGACAATTATCCTCCGGGGGTGATATCATATCTCATTTTAATATGACTTTAACTCATACTAGAGGGAATAATTCAATAATTCCATAATCCTCTCTTGATGACTTTTTGACAATGCATTGAGGGTGTTTGTTGTATTTTTTTAAATCGTTGATTTTTTTATGCAATTTTGTGCATTTGTGGGCGAATTGTATTACAATAGAAGTTCATACCTATGTCATTAGGGAAAAAAAATGAAAATTCACAAGATTACATTGAATGCATAGTCCCAAATAAGGATCATGTATTAAAGATTTCTATCTATTTGCTTGAATGGATCTATATTTCGTGGTTTATATAGCAAATTTACATTTAAGAATATATATATATATATATATATATATATATATATATATATATATATATATATATTTTTTTTTTTTTTATAATTTTTTTATAATTTATTTATTATTTATTATTTATTTATTTATTTGTAGTGTGAGCAAATTATCATCTTCATTTGATATTATCCTATAGTGCATAGTCTCAATAGGTCTCTAATGTGATCATATTGCTTAGGTACTTACCAAAGTTTAGAAGTAGAAGAAGATTTTTGCACATGGTTTCTAAATTTGTCTATCATGTTGTCTGGAATTATATTCATACGGACAACCTAAGGGATTTTCAAATAAATCTGCAAAAAAACTCTTCCAATACTCAATTGCATGTGAATTTTCTTGGTATCATTCTCTTTTGTCTTCACAAGATGCATCTATCAATCTAAGTCTTTCATTTCCAATCACAATTAGGCTCGCAATTAGGACTTGTAACTTTTGCATTGAAAGGTTTGATTAAAAGTTTGAGTAGTAGCTTTGAAGTTGCATGTACACTAGTTGTTTTTTCCAAGCAATTTAACCCCTCACCGCCCAAAGCCTAACCATGTCAAAAAACAACTTTCCTTTTCAAGTGTTATAAGTCTAAATGTGAGTAAGTTATGAAAATCTCAACCGTACAATATTGTAGTGTGAATGTTGTAGATGGTGTAAATCAAATTTGAGGTCATTTGACCGTATAGATTGAAAGATTATAATGTTTTAGTGTTGAAAAAAGATGCTGAAATTGTCCTCAAAACACAATTCGAGGTGAAATTCGATTTCTAAACCTACTCAAATGAAAAAACTTTGAACTAAAAAGTGATTCAAAACCAAAAGAAAAACACTTTGGTGGGAAAAAAAATCATTCAATTGACTCATTGCGTTTGCAAAATTGTTTTGAAATGTCAAAAAACAGTGAAAAAAGTAGCAAAAAATCACATCTATTGCTGAACCTACCTCTACTAAAATGCCTCTCAGTCAATCATGACTTCTTGGATTGGTATGAAATTTTTACTACAAGAACTAGACTAGTATGCGCAACTTTTCCAATTTTTTTTATTGAAATCGAACCTTCTTTGAAGAAGTTATAAGCCGCCGAAGTTCACTGTAATGCAGAAATGTCTATATTTTGAACTTCGAATTGCTCCCAAGCATTCGAAACAACTTGGATTGACACGAAAATTTTCCCACATTAAGTAGACTTTATGGGGAACAAAACCCAATTTTTTTTATTGAAAAATAACATTTGATGAAAAAGATACAACCCCTCGAAGTTGCAGCCATCTCAATGCAGTGTGGTGAACTGAAATTGAATCTGCGAACTTCGAATGGCTTCTAAAAATCCAATACATCTTAGATAGATCTGAAATTTTTACCACAAAAACTAGTCTAGTATGCGCAACTTTTCCAGTAAGTTTTATTAAATTTGGACACCGGACGCAAAAGTTACAGCACTTTGAAGTTGACTGCTAGATTGTGTGAGGCCACT
The DNA here is from genome assembly GCA_951230915.1 of Antitrichia curtipendula. Lineage (NCBI taxonomy): Eukaryota > Viridiplantae > Streptophyta > Bryopsida > Hypnales > Leucodontaceae > Antitrichia > Antitrichia curtipendula. Next base: position 27,227,606 of record OX579636.1, on the reverse strand, counting down.
TTTGGGCCCCTTGGGCGGTGAGGGGTTAACCCCTCAATGCCCAAGGCACCAAATTTGGGTGTCAACAATATGTTAAAGTAAAATAAAACCTAACCATGTTATTATTTTTAGTAGCTTATATTTTTCAAGTCTAGCTTTAGCATCAAAAATCCGATTTTGAAAATGAATGATTATGATTTTTCTATTCAAGAGTTTGTGCAAGGGTGCCATCGCATATCCTAATTTTCTAGTGTTGAAGACTCTTGGAAATGAGCCTCAATACACAAGATCTTGGAGTAAAAATCAAGTTAGAAATTCATTTAAGAAAAATTTATAGTACATTTTGAAAAGTTGTAAATTGATTGGGGTTATGCATGTTATGCCCTTTTGACCTCATATTTTTTTGGTGACCAATTTTTTAGATTTGACATGTGAAAAGAGGATTGGAAGATTTCAAATCACTTACACCGTTTTAACAACCTCATGATCAAACATCATAATCTTCTAATTCAAAAAAGATGTTGTGTTTTATTTTTTCATGTAATCTCTAATATGTCTAGTTTGAATTTTTATATTTACAATTCAAAATAATTGATAAAACTTGTCAAAATGTTGTCTTTATGTGCAATTTAGATAAAATTTCAAGAAGCTCAGTAAAGACTTTGGACATTTAGGGGTTAATGTCCAATTGTCTAAAAAAAATGGAGAATATCAAGCCTATGGAAAAAAAGAAGTGGATAAATGTATTTTAAAATGCTAGATTGTAATTATGACCCTATACACCATTGCTACAATGTTTCCAAAACCTCAATGCCATTCATTCTGTTGAATCAATACATACAAAAATTACATTCAAAAATTGTTTACTCAAAATTGCATACTCATAATTGGCTACCTTCAATTTGAGCCCTCTTGTTTGAAGTAGCCAGAGAACTCAAAACCTACTTGAAAGAAAGGCCACATACCATTGGTTCAAGGAAAAAGAAACAAAAGAAACAAAATCTAACTCTACCCTAACCTTGAAGAGATTTGAACCTCATTATTGATTGGTCATTTGAACAGCTCGAATGAACCCAACCCCTTGATCGTCCCTCTAAAGTCATTCCAAGTGCATCTGTGAAATAAAAGATCCCCTATTTCTTGTTTGATTAATTTATCATCTACGCATCCAACAGCTAATTTGAGGCTTCTAATTGCAAATATGAATTCAAAATTTACAAATTTTATCGTGCATGGCAAATAAAAAAATTTCAGCGTTTTCCCTTGGTTACAAGCGAGAGGGTTGATTCACCCCCAAGTCCCCAACCATTTGAACAAGCTACATGATGCCCATTTAAGAAAGATTCTAAAATCCAAGTTTTTTTATATAACTTGAAATGTCCTCGCTGAATTGTCAGGTCTTCAAAATGGCGCTTTTATGGACCTCCTCCCTTCCATTCCCTTCCCTGTTCCCTTCCCTGTTCCCTTCCCCTTCCCTTTCCCGTTCCCTTCCCCACCCGCAGACCACTTGGCGCCCCCAAATCGAATTTCCCGCCCTAAATCGGTGAAACCCGGATAGAGATCCTGAACGTGGGCCTGAAGTCCAGCACTCGTCTCCGGTCCTCAACCCAATAATGAAAAGCATAGAGTTGTAGCCTCCTCACCGCATTGGCTGCATGGTTTCCCGGCCCTCTACAGTAGTCTGTCCGCTGTTATGATCATGATGGACTTCTTACACCGCCTCTAATTACACTATTTTAAATAGTAAGTTAGTAAGTTAGTAAGTTAGTCCTCTTTCGTCACGCTCAGGAGCTGAATACTAATGAGATGCTTGATGCTTGATGCTGTAAGGTAACTTACTTACACGGCAGGCAACTGGCTAAACCATTAACTTACCAGTCCCACAGATAATAGTAACTTCTTATTGCCAATCACCAGTTGACACGTGGATTTTCTGCCCCGCATCCTCACCCTACACCTTAAGTTCCAACATCGCACCCTAAGCTAAGCATTTACGTTACGACTTCACCAGTTGGAAGGGAAGGCCGGGGTGAATGGCCAGGGAAGGATTGACCCCTGTATTGCCCCGTCAAAGGGTAAATGTAAAAATTGTCCCCTAATTTGTGCCACTCGAATTTTTACTTCATCATGCCTCGTAGCTAATTTGGGGCCTCTGAATATGAATTCAGAACTTGAAAATTTTATCATATGCAGCAAATAAAAGATTTCAGTGTTTTCTGCAGTGGTAAAACACGGGGCAATATAGGGGTCAATCTTCCCTAGCCGGGGTTGAACTGATCCCCTCGCTTGTCTCCAAGGGAAAACACTGAATTTTTGTATTTGCCACACATGATGAAACTTGCAAAATTTGAATTCATATTTGCAATCAAAGCCCCCAAATTAGCTAGGTGAGGTGTAGAGATAAATCTATCAAGCACAAAATAGAGGGTCTTTTTTTTACATGCACCCCTAGAATGACTTTGTCAGGACGAGTGAGGGGGGTGCATCCTCCCTGCGGAAGGGAAGGGCCCTAATGGACACAAGTAGAAGTTGAGCATATTTACTAGGCACAAATAATACAACCAAGAGCATTTGCATCCTTCCTCGAGATAAATGACACACAAAATTATGTAAGACGTGAAAGTCACTAGTCATTTGAAGTTTGCAGTTTTTACCCTAGGAAAAACACTAAATTTTTTAAATTTGCCTCCAATGATAAAATTTGGAAATTTGGAATCCAAACTGGGAATTGGAGGCCCCAAAATTAGGTAGGAGAGGCAAAAAACACATGAAGAGAGATGAAGAACACAAAAGATACTAAAGAACCTAAAAAAAAGAGGCAATTATTTAAATTTATCCTTGGTTGGGGAAGCCAAACACCGGACATAGACTTCAAGTGAACACTTTAATGTCTTGCCAAAACTACAATGACTTCAAAAATAGAGTCAATGTTTTGTTCAATTTCACTCCATTCATCATATGTTGAAATGAGTGGACAAAATCCAAATGAGCAAACATGAATGTTATAGTGTCTTATGTATACTACAATCTTAAAAAAAACTTGAAGCAAAAAGCAACTGTGGTTTAGAAGTAAATGAATTCCAAAGCTAACCACGTGACTTAAACTCAATTTGTTGAGGCAATTTTCTTAATCACTCTAAAAATTGCCTATGCTTCTTTTTTGAGCCTTCACTACTTCAATATTTTATTGCATGTTGTTGTGCATCATTTATCCATTGGTATTGTAAAAATTTGACATGCATGTGCTTAACCCCTAAAGGACCAAGTTGCGTTTTTTTGACAACATAGAAATTTTAGGCAGGTTCGTGTGACTAGAGATTTATATGTTATGAACAAAAGTTATGGCCTAATATAGAGTTTGTTTCTCAACAATTTACTCATGCAATCCGGATAGTTTTTTAAAAAATCACTTTTTCCATAGACAAAAATTTGAAATTTGAAGTCTAGATTTGTATATGTGTAGAAAGCTTTGAGGCATTCCATTTTGATCAACAACAAAAAAATTATGAAGAATTTTAGTTTGTAGGCAATTATAGATTCTATACTCTAAAATAAACTATGAAGTCGTCCATTTTACTCCATTTCAATATTTTTTGAAAAAAATAAAATCATAGGATGTAGATTTTTTATTGCAATATTTCAACCATTGGGATTGGCATTTTTCAAAACACTAACTAAATTTTTAACAATTTTGGATTTTGATTCATTCTCTACTTTTTCCAACTTACTATTTTTTTCCTATATGTTGTACAATTCCAAATGATCTCAGAATACTCAAGCACGTAGCCAACTTGCCTTGAAGAGTGAATCTAAAAAAGCACCACCATTTTGGACATTTTTCATACAAATGTAACCTTGTGAGGTTCAACTGCTATTTTTTTGTCTGGCCAAAAAAAGGATTTTTGTCACTTCAAATGCTAATCTATACAATGAAAATTTCTGAATTTTTTACATCTCTTCAATCCAGTGTACTACAAGATCCTAAAGTTTTATTTATCCCAAAAAAAAGAATTCAAAAATTTGGTACTTGAATTGGAAATGGCAGTTTTTGAGCGTTTTTGGTGATAACATAGTCAAGGAACCTTAGGGGTTAAAATAATTATTTATATATTTATATATGTACACATCTATATATTTATATATCTATATCTATGTAAATATATATATTATTAATTTGAATGGAATTTGAAGATCTTTAACCCCTAAAGGACCAAGCCATTTTCTGGCTCCGAAACCACTGAAAACTGCCGTTTCTGCTGCGCTCATTCACGAAGTTTCAAAAATAGTTTTTTTGTAAATGTAACCGTAGGATCTTAAATTTAACTTCTTTGAGAGGATGATATAAAAATTTCGTCAAATTTGACCATACGGATTGTGAGATATTGTCATTCAAAGTGAAAAGTTTTTTTTTTTTTCCACTTTGCCCCAGAATTTCAGATGACTTTGACCACCTTGTGCTCAAATTTTTTGCACTACACACCATAGTTTTAAATTTTTTTCTTATAGGTAATGAAGTTAGTCATATGCATACCAATTTTCATATCAATCCAACATCCCGAGCACATGCCAAAAATTCTTGTAATGCCACAATGTCCCATGAATTGGCAATACACTACTGAATTTTCGAATCAAATTTCCCACCACATACTTAGAGATATAGAAAATCCTAACGGTGGATACATAGATATACTCAGACTTCACTAATAGGAACAAAAATTTCTCAAAAAAGTGAAAATCTCTAATTTCTATGACCTTCCAAAGTTCGCAGCAGTCACCAAAATAGATTACAGAGTGGGCAGCCCTTGTAGAAAGGGACCCAAGATGTTCCCAATAGGTTCCCGGGCAGTTCTCATTCAGTTTTAGTGTAATCCCACAGTTTCCAACCAAGTACTTCTCTCTCTTTTGATTTTCATGACAGATGGCTTCAATAATGGGGGCAGAGTTGGCTTCTACTTTTGCCAAAAATTTCAGTTGCCCCTGCACAGTCAAACAGCGATTCCTTTGCCACAGCTGCCCTACGAACTGCTTTGGAGGTAAACAACATCATAACTTCTACAGCACATGTCGGATTATGATGAAAATTATATGTACGCGAAGCTTGTGAGAAGCTACACGCACACAAAAAGTTTCAAAAAATCAGGTCAGAAAACCACTTTGAATGACCTTGCCCGAAATCCCAAGTGTCCCCCGAGGGGACTTTGGTCCTTTAGGGGTTAATGAATCAAGGATTTGAGATTTTATTTACTATCATAGATGATTTATAGGTTGCAATTTGAAACGCTATTGAAACGCAATTTGAAATGCTATTGCATCTACTTTAAATAGATTTGAAGACATCTTTTCTATTATATAATTTATTTATTTTTGTATTTAGCACCCCAAACTATTACTTTCACTACAATCTTTTTTGAATTCAAGATGTTTGTTTGTAAGAATGAAAGGATATATACTATTACATTTATTTAAATTCTACTTAACAAAAAGATCTAACTAAAGCTTTAGATTTGAGTAGAGCCTTGAGTTAGGAAGAAGTATGTAGATTTTCAAAGAAAAATAACATTTTTCACCACTTGTCCAAATTGGAGGTAAAAAATGATTTTTTTAATCAAACATTGGATCTTTGTAAAAATTAGATTCCTAAGAGGATCTTTTTTATTTAAATAAATAAATAAAATTGAAGAAAACAAACAAAATCTAATATTTCATTTTGGATGCACAAAATACCTATAAATTATTTTGGATTTAAAAGAGATTTAGGGATTAAAACCAAATTTTGACTAACTCCAAGCTTTGAAATGGTCCAATTTGAAAACTAAGAATGTTTGAATTTCATTTTTTCTTGGCTTATTCCCAACTATAAAATAGCCCTAAGATAGAAGCATGTCCTTTGGGCTTGAAAACTGGACAACCTTGCTAGTTTGACTTCAAATACTTGCCCTACCAAACTTGAAAAGTGGATGACATGTGTTAGTTGTGCACCAACCTGAAAACATAAGTTTGCATGTCATTTTTCCTGGCTTGCAAATGGATTAAGACAAAAATGAAATCACTTTCCTCATTTTCGTGAGTCTATTTCAAAACATAAATATATGTTAGCACTAATGCATTTTCGCCTTGTTGGCGGCCTCTTAACCCCTCATTATCCTAGACGGCAAAATTTGTCCTCTCTTGATTTAAAAAGCATTTTATTTGCAAGTAGATGTAGTTGATGAAGCTAAAGTAAAAGGCAGAAATGGAGGGTTGAGAGAGACTGATCTAAGGGTAGGTGTGGATGGAACCTTGATTACCTGCAAAGATAGCATGCAAGATTTATTTTTAGCCTACCAAATATCGAACATGGTAGTTGGTGTCTTCTGTCCAAAAATTGACCGAAAAAATCCGGTCACAAACCATTGGCCTTGAATCTTGTATCTTGGATTCATCCAGACTATTTTGAACAAGGTCATGTTCATTGTGTCTGGACTTCAAGTATGTGAGGTGGAGGCGCTTGCTTCCATGCGAGGAGTGGGATAGATGGTGTCGCTCATACAATTTAGCGTATGCTCTCAAGAGATTTTTGTGGTGAAGGATTAAGATGTCAAGGTTTTGAATGCAATTGGGATGACTGGATTCATTTACAAGGCAACAAACCAATACCATAGTGACGCTCGTCCAATTCACAATTTGTTGTGGAGAATTGTGTATGATGTTTTTATGGAGTGTTTGCTTCATGAGTTGCATTGTAGAGAGGCGGTTTGTTTGAAAGGCGATTGCACAAGAATTAATTATTGATTGTTATGTATGTTGTTTTAAGTTCATGCGGAGGGAATGATGATCAGCAATGGTGATGGACACGGCCTAGTAATGTCCATGAGTACATTAGGGTTTTAGAATGGGATGTGGCACCTACATAAAATACCACTGTGGCTCCCTACCTTGAGTATTCAAGAGCACCCCAACAAGCTTCACAAGTTAGTGTGTTCTATTTCGTTTGTCATGACAATTGCTTTGTAGGCATGAAGAACAGCAATAGAGCAGGTGTGGACTATATAAGACATGTTATATCATTGGGCACTTGGTAGTTGTGAGAGCACTGTAGTTGCATAGAAGGTGGTCAATTGCTTTCAGGAGGATTACTTGTTGTTTTTGCTACAACCTTAGGAACACACTATTGCCCTACACATCCTACCAATTGCAATTGGAAATATCTTTGTAGACAACAAATTGCCAAACTATTAGAGTAGTTCACTATTTATTAAAAGGGGTATCTTTGGAGAATTCCAAAGTTTTTCAACACTTTCCTATGGACCAAGCACTAGCCAACCTTCCTCGATCAAGGTTGGCGAGGCAATCAACATCCAAATGACTCCAAGCTTGATCACTGCTACTTGGTCAAACTCATGAGCTCAACTCTTTTCCACTACCACTGATGAAGATTGTATTCGAGACATGCATGGTGTTGAAGATGAATTCCCAATTGCAGGTGGACACACTTCTACAATTTGTGAGTCCATCAAAAGTATAGAGTCAAAGGTGATTCCAAGAAACACTTCACTGTTTTGTCTCAAACTGGGTCTTTTTAGCGGTAGCAATGGCAACGCTGCCAATATTGGTTGTACTACAAGAGGTTCTAACAACTGAAATCTTCACCGTTTGTCCATTCCCGGATCTCTTGCTCAGGCAGCACTTGTCACGTTTTCAGCTGGGGTCGCTTTTATGGCAATGTCAGCTTCTGTCCATGCGTTGGCTCGTTGCATTCACTGACGCAATCTTCATCCACTACCACTGCAGTGAAGGGTTTAGTTTGGATGAAAACTGCACCCTTACTTTAAAAAGATGTCATCCACCTACAGTACTACGTAGTGCCAGTAACGATTAAGCAATACTAAGAGGGCTGGAGGACAAAAAATTAGTTGAATATGCAGCTTTTTAGATTTTTAATTTTAGTAATTACAAAATTAGGCAAAAAATTAAAACAAAAATGACCATTTGTGAGCTACTACCAACCCATTGCCTCATGTAAACCATTTTCTGATTAATGTTTTTGTCTATCCCGTAGGCAGGGAGATAGGATGTCCACTTTGAGCAAGTGTGCATGGCATGGAATTTAGAATTTTGTGAAACCCTTCTAAACATCCATGTAAAACTCTATGATGAACAAATTCCCTAATTTGTGGCATGAGATTTGCTTTTTTGGACCCAAAATAGTACTAAAACCTACCAAAATGGCTAAGGTAGACACCTATTTTTGGGTTGTTTAAAAATATTAAAACAATTCTTTTTAAATGAAAAAAATATTGAAGGTCTGTAACTATGACGTCTACCTTCTTCTGAAATTTTAGCTCAAACGGACTTGTGGCGCAAAAGTTACAAGCCAAAAAACACCTACAAGAGGTGAAGGGGACAAAAATAGTACAATTGTTTCTTGGAATGACCCTCAAGCGGGATTGAACAACGATCAAGTATTCAAGTTGTCATAAACCTGTAAATAGTTGAGGACTTGGTGTATTTTGACAACAATGGTCAAGTAGGTGCTCTCAGTCATTGAGGGAGGGACTAGAAAGATTTACCTATTGCAGTGTATTCACAAGATGGTGACCTTGTCGACGTCATGGTGCAAAGGGTGGGTCACAACGGAAGAAGTCATGGAAGACGTAGTGAGCACGGTCATGCTTCTACTAATTCAACAAGTGATTTTGTTGGCGTTGATGACCCCTATAGACCTCTGTGGAATAACCACTGCGGTAGGCACTATGGGTGTAGAAGGGCAACAACTGGATGAATGTTGCCACCAATTCGACTTAATCCAACTTTCCCTTGTAATCTATGACAAAGGAAGACTTGTCAACAAGGGCGCTTGCCCAACTTATCACCTTGTGGGCAATGGAAATGAGTTCATTTTTCTCCTTCCATCAGTCAATTGCTTTCAATGTGTGGTAGAGTTGCGAATTTGATCAATGCTTTCAATGTTGTTACACATACAAATGATTGATTCACAACAATCACTGAATTGGTGTCCACTATTGTATCCGTTCATGCTTCTCTAAGATGGCAATATCTACAGTAGAATCTGAACAAAGATGTTTTCACACCACCACCTTGTTGTTGCCACCACGTGACTTTGGCACAAACTGCTTCCACATCCACAACATTGCCACCTCCCGAGACCACTCATAGTATATGTTCCAAGAACTCACAATAACAAAAATGAAGTTTACAACCTTTTGGATGAAGTATGGGTCTTGTTTGCAACCTTTTGGATAAAGTATGGGTCTTGCGTGTGCTAGGATAATCCACTTTAACATAGCGGGCTACAAGATTTTATGGGTGAAGTTTGTCAAGGTTGGTTCAAGGACAAAGTATATTGGTATAGCATGGAGTTTGGTAAGTCTATTGGCTGGAGGAAGGTGGCGCAAGCGGATTGTAAAACGTTGGATTTTTTTAATCAACCCCTTCTCCAGCCATATATCGTAATGAGTCCAAACACTGTACCGTGCCGTCTTCCCTCCCCGTCCCACAATGGTAGCATCAACCAACTTTAAAATCATTGGGCTTTTCAAGAAGATTCAATCTTTGTATTAAGCTCACATGTTGAATGGCGGTCAACATTGGAAGTGGCAAAATGACCCCACCAAGGGGCCTACAATGATTTGGATCCTTAGAAAGTCCAGTTGACGTTACAGACTATGTGCCCCTCAACAGGCACAAAGTGTGGACATTTGACTCCCAAGACTTGTCTTAGATGGCCGAGTACTAAGATTTTGCAAGTAATTCATTTGATGATGAAAATTGCGATTGGTTGCTTGTTGAGGATGAACATTTGTTTGCTGGAGAGTCACTGAATTTGGAGCATTGTGAGGAGTTCATACATTTGCATTATCATCACAAACTAACTATAGAGGACATTAGGCATAGATATATTGATGACAAGTGGGGCCAAGCCCACTTACAACTTTTAGGGGACCGTGCAACATTCTGAAGACCTTGTTTTGGTCCCACCTAACAATTCCGCCAACAAAGGCAATTTCCAATATATATTTTTTTTCTGTGGTGGAACATCATAACACTATAGACCCTTGTCAATTAAACCAATATCTCCATTGGATAGCATTGCACGGTCCCTGATGATCTTTGGAGGAGAGGGTGTCTACCTTATTCAAATAGAGGCCCTAGGTGGAAGCTTGTGACATTGCTAGAGATGAGAGCTTTTATCAGAGTCGTAATTCTTATAGGGTTGAAGGGGTCTTCTTCAATTTGGGATTATTGGAGGAATGATCCCTTTTGGTAATGTGAATTCATGCCCTATATCATGACTCGTGATAGGTTTGAGTCACTTCTATGGTGCATTCATTGCGTTGACAATATTGTTATTTTTTGTGACAAGAATAGTGCCCAATACAACAAATTAGAGAAGGTTCGATGGGTTCTAGAGCACTTTGTGAATAAATCCCGAGAGCTTTTCAACTACAAGAAATTTCTGATAGCAGATGAAATTATGATAGTTTTTTGTAGTCATTTTTCTTCGTGTTGTGTGTACCTCCCAACAAAGCCTACTATATATGACTTCAAAGTTTGGGCACTTACTTGTAACCCAAGTCATTACATTTATAATATCATACCATACACATGAAAGGGAGGTATTGTACTACTATAGATGACAGTCAAAGTGAGAAGGTAGTGCATGAATTGACTCGAGGCCTTGGCCACAAGGGACACATGATTGTATATAACAACTTCTTCACAAATGACTCCATGTTGCAACACAATATTTACGCTACATTGCAAGGTAGGCAAGTTGGATATTCATCAATTATTCAGAGTTTTCATAGGACCAAGCACCCTCAATCAACGTTGTTTTGGCAAATGCATGAGAGCCAAGGGATGGCAACGACAACATGGTTTGATTCTAAAACAATTAGCTTCCTCAATATCTATATAAATCTCCTAGTCCCGAGATTGATTTGCGGTAGATGAATGGTATGCGGAAGGAGACTAGCACAACACCTCAACAGATAGAATATGAGGAACACATGCAGGGAGTGGACCTCATTGACTGGATTAGATGAGACTACATAGTGACTAGTTCCACTTGCAAAAGTGGTGGCATAAGTTCCTATTCTTCACCATTTATTCTTCTCTCCGGAATGCATGGATGTTATACAAGGCTGAATGTAAGGCACGTGGAGAAGGTGGACGAAAACTCACTTGTTGAAATTTTTACTATAGCGTTGCCCAGAAACTAGTGTTGCCGTTGATTTGCCCTGTAATCACTTGCATTTTTCATAACAAAAACCCGAATTTGCTCCACTATAATGTTGCTCATCCAAAAACATGACACCGTTGCAAAATCTACAAGTGGAAGCAAGATTGATATTGTAGAGTGTGTGACATGTTCATGTGCAATGAACCATGCTTTTCCAAAACACATATAGGTATGAATTGCGCTTAGTCTCCGTCTCTCCCAATGATCTAATATTTGATTTTTGTATATGTAGCATGGTTGATCTTCACTTTAGGCACGTCTCCAGGCTTTGTAAGCTGCAGTGGGCGCAAAAGTGGAGGTAGTAGGGACGTACCAAATTTACCATCAAAGAAGCTTCGTCATCAACAATCTTCGACTACTTCCTGGCGACAACAATTGAGCTTGCATTGGATCGGCACTAGTTGGAGTTTGGTGCAATGAAGTTTCTTTGCTTTGTTTATAGGTTGCATCTCATCAAGTTCTATGTTGGTGATTAATAGTTGCCTTAGATGGACTCTTCAAGCTTGTGAGTCATCAAATGTTTTGTGGTGTTGGTGATTAGTAGTTTCACATAGTTAGAATTTTGTTACTAGTAGATGGACTCTCCAAGCTTGTGAATCATCAAATTTTGTAGGTGTTGTCCACCTTTCTCATTAATGCAACAATAAAGGAAATAGCTTTCTCTGAAAATTGTCAACAATTTGGTGAGTGCTTTGACTGTCTCTCTCCAATTCACACCCTAAATTCACACTAATTTGAACCTCGGAAATTGTGATCAATTATTAGCCGTTATAATTCATTACAAGGGAATTGAACCCATCAAGGGGCTTTGATTTTTTTACTAATTTTAGTATTAACCCCTAAAACCCCGCTTGTCCCCTCAGGGGACAATTTGGGTCTGGGTAGGTTCCTATTGTCTCAATTTGAAGTGAATTTTTTTGAGGTTTTTTGAGGTTGTGTAGCTTTGCGAGAGCTTTGTGGATATATAATTTTTGTTTCAATCAAATGCCGGATGAAAAAGTTATGGCACAATGAGTAAGAAATGGAGATTGGTGGGCAGCCCAAAAAAATTACAAAAAGTCAAAATCATTTTTTTGAACTTTTTTCCTAAAATATTATGTTCTTACCTATACGCGAAGCTTTGATTCATTCTATTTGGACTAGGGATGAGAAAGTTATGGACAATCTTAGTTTTTCGGGCAATTTAAGCATCTTCTTGAAAAAAAACTTTTTGTTCAACTTTGAATGCTAATATCTTCCAATCCGTACTGTCAAATTTGATGAAATGTTTACTACATGATCTCAGACAAGTTAAGTACAAGATCCTACAATTAAATTCCCCAAAAAACAAAAAAATTGGTTTCCTTAAGTGAATACAACAGAAGTGGTAGTTTTGAGTGGTTTTTGGCAGAAAACACCCTCGGGGCTTTAGGGGTTAATTGAAGTGAATATGAGGTTGTCTACATCTTCATTCCAACCACCATGTAGGACCACTAAAAGTTGATAGTGGCCACTTGGCGTGTAAAAATTTGTAGACCATCCTCCACAACTATACCAAGAAATTGTGGAAATGGATTGGGCAATGGAGATGAGATTGTGGAGATGGATTGAGTAATCATGACGAGTATTTGAGCCCATCATGCAAATCTTGGCCCAATTAGTGATTTGAAAAGGCTCTTTTACACCCAATTTTTTGCAATATGAAGCGGCCCTTTTTGGGTTCAATTTTTTCCTAATGCATCCCATAGCGGTCATTGTTGGTTACCTCATTGTGTCACAACATGTGTCATCTACATTTTCCACCTTTGATCAGGGTTGGTTTACCTTACAATTTGGTATGCGTGTCCAACTTTCACCAAATTTAAAGTGAAGATTGTTGCTAGCCCACTTGGTGAAAGTGGAACCCTAACCCATAATCTCAATTGTATGCAACTTGGCTTTAAATTTCAAGAAGCAAGAAGCGCGAGACTACTTTTTGCAAAAGAACGGATGTTTCAAACATTATAATATGTTTGTTTGATGCACTAATCCTCAATAAGATAGAAGTGGCCAAATCACAATAAAGGCATCTTAAAAAATCAACGATGAACTTGGCTACAATTGAATTGAATTCAAACTAGGTCTAATATTCCACGGACTGCCACAGAACATGTTTGTAAAGTTGTGTAGGTTGGGTGGTGAAGCATTGAGAGACCATAAGTAGGGTTCATTTTTCTATAGCTTGGAAAATGGATGCCCCCCCCTTTTTCAAATCTGTTTTTTGGTCTTAATTCTCAAGTCCAATGGTGATACTCCAACAACGTATAAAACCATCCAAACAAGTGTTAGAGCATGATTCCTAGTATTAAACTTTTATTATACAAGAGGCACCACCAAAATTGACAAAAATTACCAAGAATTTGAGCAATATTTCAAATGATTTTCTTTGAATATGTATGGGATGGAATCTAGTAGTAGGATTTTAGATTTCATATTGAAGATCAACACTTCAAAAATTGATTATTTGAATATAAGATTTATTAGACTTGTATTTGCATTTGAACTTTTATTTGAGCCAATGAAAAATTAGTTTGTGTGCTTTAAAAAAACGTATCTTAGTTGGAATGGTGGTTCTTTAGTACTCTATGAAAGATGAGAGGATTGAAAGAATTTATTTAGATTCTCATTCTTGCAATTTTCAAATTTATTGATTTCGACTAGTTTTGAGTGAATCCTCTAAAGAACTAAAGAGGGATTTTTGAGAATTTGGGCATGCTTTCTTGACTTCATAATTAGGAATTTTTGCATGAGATCTTTAGGGGGGGTGATAATCATCCTAATATACATGTGAAGCTTCATTTCACGTCATTCCATTGAATATTACAAAAGTTACAAGGTTTATTACTTTATTTTGATTTGAATATCATAGAGAGCAACTGAAAAATGTATTCTAAAGAAAAATTAACTATTTTCATTTGATTGTTTAGATTAATACCTAATCAAAAACTATTCAATTCCAAATAATGAGGTGAAATTTATGAGGAAATTAATTTTGCGAGCAATGACAACAAAAACAAACCCATACAAAGTTATTTTTTGAACTCAATTTTGAAAATTTACACATAAAAACAAAATCATGGGTTTATATTACTAACAAGAACATTCTCCACATCAATGGGATTTTATAATTCTCAATTTTTGTAAAAATTACTAGCAAATTAGGTTATTTTTTCATCAAATACTATTTTTCATTTAAAAAAATTGAAGATGAATATGGAAGCATTTTTGGTTTAGAAACCATTTTCCAACAATTTTATTGTGCTCATTCACATTTAGTGTAAAACTTCTACTTTTGCCAATGCCATTTGAATTTTTTAATTACATTTTAAACGTATTTCTGAACAAAAAGAGGTAATTTTTTCTTTGAAATTTTCTTAAGTGAATTAATGTTTGTGATTGAACCTATTACCATATACCCTAATGTGATTTTGATGGATGTGATTTTTTCAAGAAAATATAGTTCATATTCTATAAATTGTTTATGTTTCTTTTCATTTTTTTCTCTCACAGTATTATGATCTAAACTACATTTTATAATTAAAGACTCAAGGTTCAAAAATAGACCACATCAAGGCTGTATTCAAGCAACATCAACAAATTGATACAATGGATGATTTTTTTCCTCTTTTGTTTGTTCCAAAGTAAAACGCAATGCCAATTGGATTCTGTTGCATTCAATTTTTATGATATGCTTAATTTAGATACAAATTTATTGTTGTACAACACATCACATGTAGGTATTGTAGTTTGTAGACATAATCAAAATAAGTCAAAATAATATTTTTGGAAGGGTGAATTGAACCCGCACTTTTATCCTCAAGTCAATGTTTTTTAGCTCTTGAAAAATTGAAAACCAACTTGAACTAAAA